>JAEIFX010000263.1:0-35108 GCA_018904325.1 Drosophila murphyi
TATTGTTGCGGTTTGTTGTTCGAGTTTCGCCTCTACGAGTTTGGCATCTGACTTGGGTTCGTGGGGACTCCCTTGAGTTGGGTGGTTTTCTGCGGAAGGATCGGTGATGTAATTTATCACTATCTTCCTTTTTTGTGGGTTTACACTCATTTTGATGGATGGGACCTTTGTTTTTTTTCACTCTGATACTGTGGCTGCACTTCCGTATGTAAGAGCGTCTAGTGTTGTTCGAAGTATGCTGTGCCATTAGTTTATGCTAGATTCTCCTGGTTTTCAAAAAAAGCTTTTTTCCCATACCACACCTATGTTTCGGAGGGGAGTGGAAGGGTGTGTATTGGGAAGTAGTTCATTGTGGTGACCCTGCTTTTTTCAATGTTTTGCATACGCCACAAACGGAAGACGGACTTCTTTCGTTAACAGATTTCTCCCTTTGATCACTAGTATTCTGTCTTGGATGTTGTGTGTGGTGGTCGAGTAACGCCTGCGAGGTTTCCGAGGGTTCAGTAACTGATCCTGATGTGGGGGTAAGGTCCCACCGGCGAAGTTTACCTTTCCCGTGTTGCTGGTCCATGTGAAGCGTGTTGCGTCTTAACGTGCACAGACGCAACGGGTAGCCCATATTGCGGTCTGGTGGTGTAATTCTTTACACGGAATCTACGCCCAGTAAGATACATCATTTACCTCCGTAATGGGGGTTTGTGTTCTTTTGTTTTTCATATACATATCCAATGAGTGCACACATTGCATTCAATCTCTTTCATCTACATCGTTTGAGAGGCAGAACTCATCGATAATGGGAAAAGTGCGGCTATTCGCGAAAATGTATATTGCACAACGTGGTACAACACGATATATCATATTACGGCGTATCTCAACCGATCTACCGGCTGGAAATAGTTGGTAAGCAAGCAGTGTTGGTGATCATCTCTCAAGATACCCTTGAGCAACACTACTCCATGGAATTGGCATTTTCGTTAGATTCGACCCATCGCATCTTTCTGTCATTTGACGTTTTGTTTTCGTGTTTTTCTTTGGCACTCGGTGGACGTAACGCGTCACCGACTCGTTTCCATATCGTTTTCTGGGCTTTCTTCAATTCATGTGCGGCTCTTTTTGGTATGTTCAACGATTGCTGTCTGGATGTCTATGTACTTCAGTTGGCACGCATGATGGTGTATGAACGTTTAGTGCGATGAGGCAGTGACATCAATAGCAGCATGTGCATGCATGTTCCACTGCCCAGCAAAGATGCTTTTGCCACAGTGTATAATGTCCGACCAATTCTTCTTTCTCACTCCCTCTTTGTACCTCCCGTGTTTGTTTGTGATCTTGTGTAGTTGACGACAATCAACCCACGACTTCTTGTTGGCTTTGATTCCCAAGCATCTCTCTCTCTTTATACATCTCAGATTGACTACCCTCCACACTTACTGTGCTGTGATTGACGTGACCCCTTGCGTACACTCCCAGTTGCGTGTACTGTCCCTTGGTGTTGCTCCTGAGTCCCCAACACATGAGGATGAGGTACCAGCTGCTGCTTTTGCAGCTTCTCCTGCTTGTCGCATGTGTGCCATTGGTACATGGCCGACCGTCCATTATGATGCTGGAGGCTGTGATGGAAGGTTCTACAAACCCAGATGAACCCTTCATTTCTGTTGGTTGGAACGCAGCGATGGAGAGTGCCAACAGGAATGGAGTAGGTATCAAAACAAGCCGTTTGACTGTCCAGTGCTGGGATGAGTGCATTCCACATAGCATTGATAGAGAGGTGACGAGTTCAAAGTCATTAATGGTATTTGGTCTGTATAACGACGATGCGACGCATGCTGTGATGCAGAGCCCTATCTTCACTGATGCGAACCTTGTGTTGTTTGGCCCTACACACAGTCAACGGGAGTACGCCGTTGGAGTGACAACGTGTACTTCATGACATGTGACCCCATGATGGAGCTGATTTCATTGATGAACACCTTTTCTCAGGAAGCCCCAGCTGGTCGACATAAGAGGTTTGGCAACATTGGTTGGATGTTCCTCCGTGGTGGTTTGTTCGATGACACACTGCCGTCACTCTTCAACAAGCAGCTTCAGCTTCTTGGACTTCGCCCACCTGTTGTGTATGAGCAGCCAGTGAACAGCAACTTTGTCCAGAGTAACTTTGACAAGTTCATTGCGCAAGAGCCATCTTCTGTGTTTCCTCTTCGGTGCGCGTGGAGCACACACAACGTCTTTCTTCACGGCCCTCGTTCAGAGCACCCACGCTGTGAACTCGTTTGATTTCCTCATTTTGATGCCCTTTGCATTGATGTACACCACTGGTGATGCATATCAGACACTTTTTTTGAAGAATCACCTGAGTGTATTGGATATGAGTATGTTGCGGTACAGTGCGCCACTGCCTTTCCCTTCAGACAGTTCTCGGGCTGCGACAGGAAAGTTCCAGAGTGACATGAAAGCCTTTGATTCCAGCTTGGATCACCACGCACTGGAGACCACGAGCGGCTTTCTCTTCTACTATGGTTGGTTAGTTCTACAGCAAATGAGCTACATTGGGCGAAGGTTCAATCTTGGGGGTGAATTGAACCGTGTGGACCTGAAGAAGAACGCTTTCTCCCAGCATATGTTCAACTTCGATGATATTGTTCTAGGTACGTACGGGGGGAAGTGTGCAAATGAAAAAACTACTACGAAGCTTGGTGCTGCGTGTTCCTGTAACCAAGGTGGGCACTATGTTGCTGTCGTGAAGGTTGCTCGTGTTGCTGCGTCATCTCGTCCGAGTGTGAATTCAGGTGTTTCCCTTTCTCGCACCAGTGAGTACTTTTTCCCCCACAAGCCCTGCTACACGAACCAGAATGTACAGTATGGACCCGCGTTCATCTTCAGTGCTGCATCTGCTATTGTTTCGCAGCCTGGACTCTATAGTGTGGGTGCCGAAATGGGTGCTGCGCTCACACACAATTGCGTTGTCATCCTCTCAGTTTGGCCACGTATCACCTTTGACCTTCTTAGCACCTTCTGCAGCACTCATCGCAGGAACTGGTGCAGAGGCTAAAGCTGCTGTAGTGGCACAGACGCTGAAGACGACGCTATCTGTATTGTTTGGACCTGTTACGGCACCCTTCACACCCTCTGCGATGAGCGACTACTTCTTTGTGGAGCCGATTGTGTCACCCCTTGTGCTGGACCATGACCCATCCCCGAACGTGATGTATGTGTCTGCGACACCTCGTCAACAAATTTACATTGCTGCGAGCTACTTGGGTAAACTTGCACAGCAGCAATCATCTGGTATACGTGGTGGCGTTCATGTGCGGTGTCGGTTAGATGATGCGAAGCCTTTATTGATGCAGTTGGACAGTCACTTGGTTTCTTTGGTGTTCCTTTGATCTCAGTGAGCAGCGTCGGTCCGACGGTGAGTATGATCAATGAGATCCCCACGACTGGCTATACCTTTTTGTTTGGGTTGCATCCCAGAGACATTACACCCCTTCGCAAGTTCCTCATGGCCAACGCCAACGCCAACGTGATCATCTCCTTTGATGAGATGACCCTGTTCTACACTCACTTCCATTCTGTCCTTGGAGATACCAAAGAGCCTTTTATGACTCGGTTGCTCTTCGCTACGAACATGCCGTCGTGGACCGATGCTTCTCCCAGTGGCAACGTTTTTCAGAAATTTGTCTGGAAATCTGCTTCTTCCATGCGGACTCCTGCCGCGATGCGTGCCTTCGTTGGTGCGTTGGTCGTGGATAAACTTTCTGCCTCCTCCACCAACATCAGTTCGGCCGCGTTCCCACCTGCACTGCAGCGCCTCTCGTCTATAACTGTGGGTGGAATGGCCTTTGGACCCTACTCGAAGACAAGTGTGTTGCTTCCAAACGGTTCCCCAATGAATGGACCTGTGAACTACGGTGCCCGTGATGTGTCTCTGTGGTCCTACACACGTGTGGTGCAGTCATCCACTCCATTCGTTGCGGAGCCTCAAACTCTGTCAGTTATTTACGCTTTACCTACGCGCGCTGCTGTTGGGTCCTCACCGTTGAGAACCATGACTTCTGCAGTCTCTAACGACAGCTTGGACGCCAGGGCCACCACCCTCCCAACATGCAAACCTGTGCCGCTTATGACGACAGCCACCACATGTGCTGTTGATCGTTCTGGTTCGTTCATTGTGTGGAAGTATGCGTTACTCGTGCTGTTGGCTCTGGTGCTTGTTGGACTGCTGGTGTTTGCTGTGCACCTGTGCTGCGCTGTGCTTCCCTGCTTTGGTGGTGAGCCCATGCACTGTGCACCTGTGGACTGTGATGCGGCCACGACTGTTGTGTTTGTGGAGGTTGAGAAGTGGTCTGACGTGCAGCGTGCGGTGCCTGATGCATGTGCGGAGTGTGTTGCTGAGTACCGCCGCCTTGTGCGCCGTCTTGTTGAGAAGCATGACTGCTACGAGTGTGGGTCGTGGATGGATGCCTTCATGGTTGTGTCCCGCCGTCCTGACAGTGCACTGAAGTTTGCTGCTGCCCTGCAGAAGGAGTTGGATGGGATGCATGGACCTGCTGTGGATGCTGTGGATGCTGCGTACGCTGGGCTTGGGTTGCCGTCGTCTGGATCTGTGCGTGGGCTGCGTGTTCGTGTTGGTGTGCACACGGATGCTGTGGACATTGCGTACGACGTGGACACGGACCACTATGAGTACCGTGGGAGTGGCTGTGTTGCTGCACTGCGGACTGAGCGACTTGCGCATGGTGGGCAGGTGCTTGTGACTGGAGCGACGTGTGAAGCGCTGACGGAGAAGCAGCTTGCCAGTGTGAGTGCTGTGTCTGTGGGCACTCATTCCTTCGAAGAGTACGATGAGCCTGTGCTGCTGTTTGAGCTTGTGGTGCTTCCGCACCGTGAGTTTGGCTCTGTGCACCTGAATGCTGTTCCGCTTGTGTGTGGTGAGCGGCTTCTGACGATGTGTGTGGATGGAGAGAAGCGTGGGACCACGGATGATGTTGCGCTTGCTGTGGAGGTGCTTGCACTGTCGCATGATGGGTTTCCGTGGGCAGAGCGTGTGCAGCTGCTTCGCTGGAGCTGCGAGCAGTGTGGACTCCGTGTCCCACCCCATGCGGCTGGAGTGAGTAACCGTGGCTATGAGGCCATTCTGTTGCGGTTGCTTGCAGAGTACAGCTGCCGTACCACTGCATGCACTGCTGGTTCGAAGTTGGATGCATTGAAGTAGGACACCAGCGTCGCGTGTCTCTCTTTTGTTTTGTGACTGGAGTAGAGTGTCGTGGTTTATCGTTTGGTTATTTGTGAGTTTCGCACGTTGAGACTGAGAAAAGATGTTTTTGTTTTTGTGTTCCCCACAATAATTTTGTTTGAATAATTGCTTTTGGATATCGTGTGGTTTTGTGTTCTCGGTTGTCGTGATGGTGAGTGTGAGTAATGGGAGGCCGAAGGTAGCTGGTTGTGTAGGTTCCATCTTTCGTTTCTGTTTGTATTAGGTGTGTGTCGATGATCCTTTGCGGGAACTTTGGATGAATAGCAGTTGGGTTGACTCATCCTGAAATGATGAGATGTTGCATTTGTATTGGTGCTCCGTGATGTTGTTCTTGGTTTCATGGATAGAAGCATCGTGGTACCTGGACTATGGTTTTCTTGTGACAGTGTATTTTCTTCGAGCAATAACACTACTTCTCCTTCTTCACTTTCATCTCTTGTGATTTGTCTGATCTGGGGAAATTAGGCGGAGGTTGAGTTGAGTAGGGTTTTCAGATGGGTTTTTGGTTTTTATGGTCAAGCCGGTGCATACTTCTGGCTTCCATTTCAGCGGTTTGAGATTGGGTGTCGCTTTTGTTTCTATTGGTTGTGAGTGGAAAATGGGGAGATTTGGTGGCTCCGACACCGAGAAGAAGCAAGCATCTTTGAAGATGTCACTCGTATGTACAGGTCATGGCTCTTCTGTTTGCTTTTATGTTGAAGGTCGAGTCAAATTCTGCCTTCTGCGAGTTAAGCCCAAAGTGTCATTGTGTAGCACCTGTGCTTGGTGAAGGAACCACTGTGTCTGTCTCCCACACGTGGATCTCACTGAACACGTTCGATGCCTTTGTTTACTGTATCGGACCGCGCGTCATGCGACAGATTAGGTTGCAGCATACCATATCGGGTTATCGTTCTCGTTAGGTATAGATTTATTTTCAAGCAGAGGCTGCAGCGAGATACTTACTGCTCTATTGTACGCCTCTTTGAGTGGAGTGTGGTGTACCTGTGTCTGTGCAACCCAATGATGTTGACTATAACTGGATGCACCTCGAGGCTTTGGCACTACATGTCCTTCCACCTTTTCCCTTCCTTTCTTTCCTACGTTGTTTTGTTTCTGTCTTTTTCTGTTTCATGTTGTTTGTGGCAATTGATTGAACTTGTTTTGTTTTATGTTGTTTGCTTTGGAAATTGGTTGAGCTCACGTACTGCGACATTGGGTCACCCCCAAATCGCATACCTTAGCTTCTTCACTTCTTCTTTTGCCCCTTTTGTTCTTCGTTCTTTTACATGGTGTGCTGTGTTGTCGGCTTTCTACGTGCTGGAGGTAGGACGCGCTCTTGTATGCATGTTTTGCGTACGTATGTGGAGTGCTTTCGTCGGTGACATCAACACCATCTGTGTGTGTCTCTGCCACTGTGAAGCTGCAAGCCGTTGACCAACGACTCCTGGGCACGTGAATACCAATCTGTGCTTGGACGGGACGGTTACATATGCAGCGGATGGCTGTGGTGTACCTATACTTCCACTTGCTCTTCTGTACGCCGTAGCAGCGACAACAGCCCACAACACCAACTGGCAACCTGCTTCTGTATTGTGCATGCTCCTCACTTGGTTTTCATGGTACCACACATTGTATCATGTGCCACTACTTCTTCTTTCTCGCCCCCTCTTTGTACCTCTCGTTGTTTATCTTGTGTAGTTGACGACAATCTACCCACGACTTCTTGTTGGCTTTGATTCACCAAGCATCTCTCTCTTCTCTCTTTATACATCTCAGATTGAGTACCCTCCACTGCTGTGATTGACGTGATCCCTTGCGTACACTTCCAGTTGCGTGTACTGACCCTTGGTGTTGTACCTGAGTCCCCAACATCATGAGGATGAGGCACCAGCCGCTGCTGTTGCAGCTTCTCCTCCTTGGTGTGTGCCTGTGTGTACCTCTGGTGCATGGCGTTGTGATGATGGAGGCTGTTGTGGACGTTCCTCCAACCCAGATGCACCCTTCATCTCGCTTGGGTGGCAGGCAGCGGCGAAGAGTCTCAACAAGAACAGCAAAGCAAGCATTACCAGTAGGGTTGTTTCCGTTGGCAATTTCCTTCCTTCTGTCGGTCAAAGCATTGCGAATGCGGTTAACGTCTGCGAATGCACTGATGGTGTTTGGTCTGTATGATGATGATTGCAACACAAGCTGTGATGCAGAGCACTGCCTTCAGTGATGCGAACCTTGTGCTGTTTGGTCCCTACACGCAGTCAACGGGAGTACGGACATGGAGCGACAACGTGTACTTCATGACGTGCGACCCCATGATGGAGCTGATCTCATTGATTAATGGTTTTTGCATCGCGAAGTGCGACGTCATAAGAATACGCATGGGATTCTGAGTAACGTTGGTTGGATGTTCCTCCGTGGTGGTTTGTACGATGACACGCTGCCGTCACTCTTCAAGAAGCAGCTTCAGCTTCTTGGACTTCGCCCACCTGTTGTGTATGAGGATGGTGTTACGAGTACCTTCAGTTCCGAGCACTTCAATGATTTTATGTCATTACAGCCAAGCTCTGTGTTCATCTTCGGTGCTCGAGGTGCCCACACAACTGCCTTCTTTTCGGCACTTGTGCTGAATTCCCTTCGTAATATCAAAGGGGCGCTCCTTTTACGCTTTAATGCCCTTTGCGTTGATGTACTCCACTACGGAGGCGTACCGACAAAGTGTATTTCGAGGCGTCTGGTGTTCTTATGGGCATGGGTAGTTTGCGGTACAGTGCGCCACTGCCGTTCCCTACAGATACGACTCGTGCTGCTTCGAAGTCCTTCAGGAATGATTTGATGGCGTTTGATCCCAACTTACGAATTGAATCACTTGGGACTACCACCGCCTATCTGATGTTCTATGGCTGGGTTGTCATGCAGCAAATGAACTACATTGCACAGATGTACAA
This sequence comes from Drosophila murphyi, assembly GCA_018904325.1. Classification (NCBI taxonomy): domain Eukaryota; kingdom Metazoa; phylum Arthropoda; class Insecta; order Diptera; family Drosophilidae; genus Drosophila; species Drosophila murphyi. Next base: position 8,173 of record JAEIFX010000263.1, read on the forward strand.
TCTGGGAGGTGGCGTGAATCGTGCAGACCTGAAGAAGAACGTGTTTACACAGAACATGTACAATATTCGGGATATTGTGCTTGGTACATATGGTGGGAGTGTGCTAATGAAGCGACTGCGAGGAAGCATGGAGCTGCGTGCAGCTGCAATCAAGGAGGCCACTACGTTGCGCTTTTGAGACCTGAGCGGCCCTCTGATAATCTCGTCATCGGATGTGGGGTTAGTTTTATTCCGGGAGAGTGAGTACTTCTTCCCCCACAAGCCGTGTTACACAAATCAAGATGTGAACTACGGAGTCTCATACCTGTTCGGTGCTACCGTGGGGATTGCGAGTGAACCGACTTTGTTGAAAAGTGGGTGTGGAAGGAGTTTTAGTGTCGCACTGGACACCGTTGATTCTGGAAGATCCAAATTTGGACTGTCATCACCACTCACATTTTGCACACCGTCCCCGCCCCTTCTACGTGTTGCAACTGCGAAGGATGCTGAAGCTGCTGTCGTGGCACAGACGCTGAAGACGACGTTGTCCGTGTTGTTTGGACCTGTTGCGGCACCCTTCACACCCTCTGCGATGAGCGACTACTTCTTTGTGGAGCCGATTGTGTCAACGCCAGTGTTGGACCATGACCCATCACCGAATGTGATGCATGTATCTGCGACACCTCGTCAACAAATCTACATTGCTGCGAGCTACTTGGGTAAACTTGCACAGCAGCAATCCTCTGGTGTTCCTGGTGGCGTTCATGTGCGGTGTCGGTTAGATGATGCGAAACCTTTATTGATGCAGTTGGACAGTCACTTGGTTTCTTTGGCGTTCCCTTGACCAGTGGACGTGGTGTTAGTGCGTCAGTAAACTTGACTGATCACATTCCACCAAGTGGCTACACCTTTTGTTTGGGTTGCATCGCAGCGACATTACGCCCCTTCGCAAGTTCCTCATGGCCAATGCCAACGCCAGCGTCATCATCTCCTTTGATGATTTGACGCTGTACTACACGACGTTTCAAACGATCTTTTCCGACGTAGGGTTACCCTTCATGTCACAGGTGTTGTTTGCGACGAACATGCCATCGTGGACGCATTTTACTTTTGGTGGAAATATCTATGACAAGTTTTTGTCCGCGTGTTTCAAATGCCGTACTCCAGCTGGAATGCGTGCCTTTGTTGGTGCGCTGGTGCTGGATAAACTCACATCGAGGTCCCACAACATCAGCGCGCAATCATTGCCAGATACACTTGCTGAGATCGGCTCCATATCTCTTGAACAGCTGGTCTTTGGACCCTACTCCCAGTCTAGCTTGTTGGTGCCAAACAGTTCCCCAATGAATGGACCTGTGAACTACGGTGCGCGTGATGTGGCACTATGGTCCTACACACGTGTGGTGCAGATATCGACTCCATTTGTTGCGGAGCCTCAAACTTTGGTGGTGATGTATGCTGCGCCAATTCTCCCTGCTGCTGGTGCTGTTGGGTCCTCACCGTCAAAGACCATGACTTCTGCACTCTCTAACTACAGCTTGGCCGCCACGGCCAGCACCCTCCCAACATGCAAACCTGAGCCGCTTATGACGACAGCCACCGCATGTGCTGTTGATCGTCCTGGCTCGTTCATTGTGTGGAAGTATGTGGTGCTCGTGCTGTTGGCTCTGGTGCTTGTTGGACTGCTGGTGTTTGCTGTGCACCTGTGCTGCGCTGTGCTTCCTTGCTTTGGTGGTGAGCCCATGCACTGTGCACCTGTGGACTGTGATGCCGCCACGACTGTTGTGTTTGTGGAGGTTGAGAAGTGGTCTGACGTGCAGCGTGCGGTGCCTGATGGATGTGCGGAGTGTGTTGCTGAGTACCGCCGCCTTGTGCGCCGTCTTATTGAGAAGCATGACTGCTACGAGTGTGGGTCGTGGATGGATGCCTTCATGGTTGTGTCCCGCCGTCCTGACAGTGCACTGAAGTTTGCTGCTGCCCTGCAGAAGGAGCTGGATGGGATGCACGGACCTGCTGTGGATGCTGTGGATGCTGCGTACGCTGGGCTTGGGTTGCCGTCATCTGGATCTGTGCGTGGGCTGCGTGTTCGTGTTGGTGTGCACACGGATGTTGTGGACATTGCGTACGACGTGGACACGGATCACTATGAGTACCGTGGGAGTGGGTGTGTTGCTGCACTGCGGACTGAGCGACTTGCGCATGGTGGGCAGGTGCTTGTGACTGGAGCGACGTGTGAAGCGCTGACGGAGAAACAGCTTGCAAGTGTGAGTGCTGTGTCTGTGGGCACTCAGTCCTTTGAAGAGTACGATGAGCCTGTGCCGTTGTTTGAGCTTGTGGTGCTTCCGCACCGTGAGTTTGGCTCTGTGCACCGACATCCTGCTCCTCTTGCGTGTGGTGAGCGGCTGCTGACGATGTGTGTGGATGGAGAGAAGCGTGGGACCACGGATGATGTTGCGCTTGCTGTGGAGGTGCTTGCCCTGTCGCATGATGGGTTTCCGTGGGCAGAGCGCTGGTGCAGCTGCTTCGCTGGAGCTGTGAGCAGTGTGGACTCCGTGTCCCACCCCATGCGACTGGAGTGAGTAACCGTGGCTATGAGGACGTATTCTGTTGCGGTTGCTTGCAGAGTACAGCTGCCGTACCACTGCATCCACTGCTGGTTCGAAGTTGGATGCATTGAAGTAGGACACCAGCGTCGTGTGTGGCTTCCTTTTGTTTTGACTGGAGTAGATTTTCATGGTTTACCGTTTTTTGGTTATATGTGAGTTTCGCACGTTTAGACTGAGAATATGTATTTTGTTTGTATTCGTGTTGTTCTCGCAATTTTGCTCGAGATAATACCTTTTTTGAGCCGCTTGAAGATTTGTTGTTGTAGTTGAATTTGTGATTGTTGTTTCTGTTGAAGGTAATGTTCTTGGTGTGAGGTTTATTCGTTGCTGTGGTCGTCGTGCACTTTGAGAACTACTTAGCATGTCAGCTCTCCTCCGAGATCAGCAGCAAGAATGGAATATTTTTTTGGAGCTGAAGCTACCACGTCGAACAAAAATGTTGCTAAACTTGGATTTGGATTTTTTCGTGTTGAGATGTGTTGACAAAGTGTTTTAATTTGATTCAGCTTCATATGGGAGAATCTCGCATTGCCTGTGATCCTGGTGAACATGTTCCCGTACATCGATGACATGAAGTACCTTAGTCGTACCTCTTTTGAGTTTTGGAGTTTCGTGACTTTCAGTTTGCCTTAAGACTGTGGTACAAGAGCCGAATGATCTTGTTGACTTGGTCGCCACCTTCCAGCTTTGCTGATTCTTTTGGGCAACGCGGAGCAACCTTTGTGTTTTTTGAGTAGGTTTCAGGTAAGTAGATGGCTGAAAAGAGCTACTTTCTTGCAGTGCACACCCTCTGCTGTGGGTGTGGTGTTAGGTATAGGACACTGTGTCTGTGCTACCCAATGATGTTGACTATAACTGGATGCACCTCGGAGCCTTTGGCACTACATGTCCTTCCACCTTTCCTCCTTCCTCTCCTCCTGTCTTTTATGTCGTTTGTGTTTTTGTTTGGATGTTGTTTGTGGCAATTGGTTGAGCTCACGTACGCCACGTTATTAACCCCGACTTTCATACTTAGTTTCTGCATTCTTCTTTTGCCCCTTTATTTTTCGTTTTTACATGGGGTGCTGTGTTGTCGGCTTTCTATGTGCTGGAGTGGAGTTTTGTATGTGGTTTTGCGTATGTGGGTTCCGGTGACATCAACACCATCTGTGTGTGTTGTGTCTGCCACCTGTGAAGCTGCAAGCCGTTGACCAACGACTCCTGGGCACGTGAATAAATGTGCTTGGACGAGGACCAGCCGTATGGATGTGGTGAACCTATACTTCCACTGTTCTGTACGCCGTAGCAGCGGCAATAGCCCCCACTACACCATACTGGCAACCTGCCTGTATTGTGCATGCTCCTACTTAGTTTTCATGGTACCACACATTGTATCATGTGCCACCACTTCTTCTTTTTTTCCCCCTTTGTACCTCTCGTGTTTGCTTGTGTATCTTGTGTAGTTGACGACAGTCTACCCACGACTTCTTGTTGGCTTTGATTCCACCAAGCATTCTCTTTCCCTGTATACATCGCTGCTTGACTACCCACCACACTTGTTAACTGACCCCTTGCGTACACTTCCAGTTTGCGTGTACTGACCCTTGGTGTTGTACCTGAGTCCCCAACATCATGAGGATGAGGCACCAGCCGTGTCTGTTTGCAGCTTCTCCTCCTTGTTGTGTGCCTGTGTACCTCTGGTGCATGGCGTTGTGATGATGGAGGCCCTGGAACTTAGGTGATCGCCAAAACCCAGATGCACTCCTTCATCTCGCTTGGGTGGCAGGCAGCGGCGAAGAGTCTCAACCAGAACAGCAAAGCAAGCATTACCAGTAGGGTTGTTCAGTTGGCAACGCAGGTACCATTGTCGGTAGTAGCATTGCTGGTGCAATGGCTGGTAGTGGAGCAGAAGCAGCGCTGATGGTATTTGGCCTGTATGACGATGATGCTACACGGACGCTGTGATGCAGAAGCACTGCCTTCAGTAATGGCCAATCTTGTGCTGTTTGGACCCTACACACAGTCGACTGGAGTGCGTAGGTGGAGCGACAATGTGTACTTCATGACATGTGATCCAATGATGGAGTTGATCTCACTCATGAACTGGGTTTTTCGCTGACTAGGGAAACGTCGTGAAGTTTGGCAACGTTGGCTGGATGTTCCTCACGGGTGGCTTGTATGATGACACACTGCCCGTCACTTTGTTGACGACCCAGCTTCAGATGCTTGGTCTCCGTAAACCCGTTGTGTATGAGCAGCCTGTGAATGAGTACGTACGTTGACAACAAACTTCGATGCTTTCATGGCCCAGAGTCCGACCTGCTTGTTCCTCTTTGGTGCCCGTGGTGCTCACACGACGTCATTCTTCACTGACCTCATCCAGCACTCAGTCGTTAAAGGAAGATTCAAGTAACTTCTATGTGATGATGCCCTTCGCCTTGATGTACTCCACAGGTGCTGCGTACCAGAAGCTGTATTTGGAAAATAGTATGAATGTGATGCCGATGCGTGGACTGCGCTACAGCGCGCCACTACCAACACCTACGGATACATCGCGTGCAGCAGCCAAACGTTTCCAGGACGACATGAGGGCATTCGACAATACGTTGACTTCGGTGGATACCACCAGTGGGTACTTGATGTACTACGGTTGGCTAGTGATGCAACAGGTGAACTATATTGCACAGATGTTCAATCTGGGTGGTGGCAAGGTTAATCGTGAAGGACCTGAAGAAGAACGTCTTTACACAGAACATCTACAACTTCAAGGACATTGTGCTGGGAACATACGGGGTGAGTGTGTCAATCCTTCGACTACTACCAAGCTTGGTGGTGCCTGTTCATGCAACCAAGGAGGACACTACGCGACCATCGTCAAGATTTCCAAAATGTATTCCTTCATCCGGGTCAACGAGCTTGAACTCTGGCGTGTATGTATCTTTTAGCCAGTCAAGGTGAGTACTTCTTTCCCAACAAGCCCTGCTACACCAATCAAAATGTGTATTGGCGGTCCCATATCCATTTACGCGGCTGCCGTTGGTATTGAAGAGTGACACGCACTGTTAAAACGTGGGACGATCAATGGCTGCTGCTCTTTGTGGAAGTGGATCAACGATAGTACTTGGAGTTAACGTCACCGTTGCCATTTTCATCATCCCACCTTGAAGGCCCTGAGAGCTACAACGGCGAAGGATGCTGAAGTGTGTGGCGCAAGACGACGTTGTCTGTGTTGTTTGGGCCTGTTGCTGCCCTTTACACCCTCTGACGCGATGAGCGACTACTTCTTTGTGGAGCCGATTGTGTCAACGCCAGTGTTGGACCATGACCCATCACCTAATGTGATGCATGTCTCTGCGACACCTCGCCAACAAATCAACGTTGCTGCGAGCTACTTGGGTAAACTTGCGCAGCAGCAATCTCTGGTGTACCTGGTGGCGTTCATGTGCGGTGTCGGTTAGATGATGCGAAACCTTTATTGATGCAGTTGGACAGTCACTTGGCTTCTTTGGTGTTCCCTTGACCAGTTGAGTGGTGTTGGACCCACAGTGATCTTGCATCATGCGCTCCCACAACTGGCTACACCTTTGTGTTTGGGCTGCAGCCAAGCTGACATTGCACCTCTTCGTACCTTCTTGAGTGTGAACACCAACGCCAACGTGATCATCTCCTTTGATGATTTGACGCTGTACTACTCTTTCTTCACTGTCATTTGGCGCAAAAGTTGATCCGTTCATGTCCCGGGTGCTGTTTGCGACGAACATGCCATCGTGGACAGACTATCTCCTCGAGCTGGCACCATCTTTCAGAAGTTTGTCTGGTTCGCGACTAATAAGAGGTTGCACACCTGCTGGCATGCGTGCCTTTGTTGGTGCGCTGGTCGTGAATGAGCTGACAACGAAGTCTAACAACATCAGCTCCGCGTCATTGCTTCCTTGCTTGACAGTGTCTCTGTCTGTCGTCCCTGGTGGACATGACTCTTTGGACCCTACTCCCAGTCTAGCTTGTTCTTCCCAAACGGCTCCCCTATGAGTGGACCTGTGAACTACGGTGCGCGTGACATTGCACTGTGGTCGTATACCCGCGTGGTGAAGCCCTCTACTCCACTGGTTGCGGAGCCTCAAACCTTGGTGTGTGTACTGGTCCCGGTTCCTCACTGCTGGTGCTGTCGCACCACCACCGCAGACCACCACGACCCGTGCCCCCTCTAACGACTACGACCACGACGACGACGACGACCACCACCCTTCCCACGTGCAACAACCCTTCCACATTACGCTTCTGACGACGACCACCGCAGTGCCGTAGTTGATCGACTCAGGCTCGTTCATGTGTGGAAGTATCCCGTGTTACTTGTGCTGTTGGCGGTGCTTGTTCTCTGGTGTTTGCTGTGCATCTGTGCTGTACGGTGCTTCCTTGCTTTGGTGGTGAGCCTATGCACTGTGCACCTGTGGACTCTGACGCCCCCACGACGGTTGTGTTCGTGGAGGTTGAGAAGTGGTCGGACGTGCAGCGTGCGGTGCCTGAAGGCTGTGCGGAGTGTATTGCCGAGTACCGCCGCCTTGTGCGGCAACTCGTCTTATGGAGAAGCATGACTGCTACGAGTGTGGGTCCTGGATGGATGCCTTCATGGTGGTGTCCCGCCGTCCTGACAGTGCACTGAAGTTTGCTGCTGCCCTGCAGAAGGAGCTGGATGGGATGCATGGACCTGCTGTGGATGCTGTGGATGCTGCGTACGCTGGGCTTGGGTTGCCGTCTCTGGATCTGTGCGTGGGCTGCGTGTTCGTGTTGGTGTGCACACGGATGTTGTGGACATTGCGTACGACGTGGACACGGACCACTATGAGTACCGTGGGAGTGGCTGTGTTGCTGCACTGCGGACTGAGCGACTTGCGCACGGTGGGCAGGTGCTTGTGACTGGAGCGACGTGTGAAGCGCTGACGGAGAAGCAGCTTGCCAAGTGTGAGTGTTGTGTCTGTGGGCACTCAGTCCTTTGAAGAGTACGATGAGCCTGTGCTGCTGTTTGAGCTTGTGGTGCTTCCGCACCGTGAGTTTGGCTCTGTGCACCCGAATCCTGTTCCGCTTGCGTGTGGTGAGCGGCTGCTGACGATGTGTGTGGATGGAGAGAAGCGTGGGACCACGGATGATGTTGCGCTTGCTGTGGAGGTGCTTGCACTGTCGCATGATGGGTTTCCGTGGGCAGAGCGAGTGCAGCTGCTTCGCTGGAGCTGCGAGCAGTGTGGACTCCGTGTACCACCCCATGCGACTGGAGTGAGTAACCGTGGCTATGAGGCCATTCTGTTGCAGTTGCTTGCAGAGTACAGCACAGTCTACTTCTTCGTGTGTTGATTCAAAAAGTGTTATTCATTGGGAAGTAAATGTTTTGAGTGGTGAGATAGTGGCATCGGAGTGAGTGGTGAGAAGACGACTTATTGGTGTGGTTGTCTCAGTTTGTTTCCTTTGCTTTGCTTGAGGCGAATAGTTGCGTTTGGGTGAGAGTTGAGCTGCGGGTTTTGTGTACGAGGAGACTTTGTGTTGTTGTGTTGTTAGCTTAATTTGGAGATGGATGGTGTATCCTGTGGATAGTGGATAGTGTACGTCTTGTTGGAGCGCTGTGGAAATATGTGCTTTGGGATGACTTAAGTAAGGTTCTGCCTGTGAAGGGACGTTGGAAATATCAAAAAGTGTAATTGTTGATTTGAGCTGCTTGTAAGGTTGTCTTCTGGAACTTCGGGTGCGAGTTAATTTTTTGTTTATAGAGCGAGTGTGCTGCTCTTTCCAATTTTTGTACTGCAGTTGATTCGATGTCGCAGTGCTTTTTGTTTTGGATTGAATGACTTCTAAATCATGCTTGCTCTTGGGGACCATTGCATATAAGAATAAAATGCCTTGACCATGTTATGTTTTGTAGATGGCAAATCATCGTTGCATACCTTATTTGGGTTCTTAATTTTGTTCATGCTTGAAGTCGATAGTTGCATTTTTTGGTTGACTAATTATGGACGCTTGGAAATGGAGTGAGTTCCTGGGGCGTAGCCTGTTACTGGCGATTTGTTTTTCTGAGTACTTTACCTTCCTTTCCCTTTTGTCGTTATCAGGTCTGCAAGTGTTTCTTTTGTTGGTCACATACCCGATGACCAGTACTGGAGAGATGCTCGAGGGTTGTACCATCGATTGAATGTATATTTGTGTTAGCCAAGTCTTAGCTGCACAATTTTCAAGTTGTTACTGAAATTGATTGTTTTTTCTTCCTGTGTATTGGTTTTGGCAGTTTACTTGTGTCTGTTGGAGATACTGTTTGATGTGCACGTCTTGTATTGTGATATGTGTTCTGGAATGAGCAACCATGTCCATTATGTACTGAAGAGTCGCACTGTTTGCTGTTATATTTGCATGAGATTGGGGGTTCTCCCCAACATGCAGTCGCAGCCACCATGCTTGACAAACGTTTAGCTCTCGGCTCATCTCCCACGAGTTGCTTCCTGGTCATTCTACGGTGCTTCCGAATTTATCCTTATACTGTTAGAGAGTTGTCTCTTCCGCGGACTCAGTGGGCTTCCATGTACACCTCCTTCCCTCACTGTTTCAGATTCTGAATCATAGTACAAGTATTTCCTCCCTTCACTCCTTTCTTTTTCTTTTTCTTTTTCCACACACTTATTTTGCTTGTGTATCTTGTGTAGTTGACGACAAGCTACCCACGACTTCTTGTTGGCTTTGATTCCCCAAGCATCTCTCTCTCTCTGTATACATCTCAGATTGACTACCCTCCACACTTGCTGCTGTGATTGACGTGACCCCTTGCGTACACTTCCAGTTGCGTGTACTGACCCTTGGTGTTGTACCTGAGTCCCCAACATCATGAGGATGAAGGCACCTGCCGCTGCTGTTGCAGCTTCTCCTGCTCCTTGGCTGCCTGTGTATGCCACTGGTGCATGGTGTTGTGGTGATTGAGGCTGTCTTGGTCAGATTCCACCAACCCAGACCAAACTTTGGTCTCACTTGGGTGGCAGCAGCAGCAAGAGCCTGAAGAGCCTCAGGGCAGTTATCACCAGCAGTACGGTGAGCTTCAGCGACTTGTCTGCCCTGGCACAGAGCATTGTGACCGCGGTGACTGCTGCGAATGCACTGATGGTGTTTGGTCTGTATGATGATGATGCAACACAGGCTGTGATGCAGAGCACTGCCTTCAGTGATGCCAACCTTGTGCTGTTTGGTCCCTACACGCAGTCGACTGGAGTACGGACGTGGAGCGACAACGTGTACTTCATGTCAGCTGACCCCATGATGGAGCTGATCTCACTGATTAACTGGATGTTTGCAAGCAATTCTGCGGGAAATGTGAGGTATGGAAATGTTGGCTTCATGTACCTGAATGGTGGCGTGTACGATGGCACACTTCAGACATTGCTGACGAATCAGCTGCTGATGCTCGGGCTCCGTGCACCTGTTGTGTATAATGAGCCCGTTGCCAGTACCTTCAGTACCGATATCTTCAATGCGTACATGGCGTTACAGCCGTCGTGTATGTTTCTCTTTGGTGCCCGTGGTACCCACACGACATCCTTCTTCACTGCCCTCATCCAGAATAGCTTCGTGATGGATGCATCGAACAGCTTCTACATCATGATGCCCTTTGCGTTGATGTACTCCACATCCACTGCGTACCAGACACTGTACCTGAAGGACAGCAGCAGTGTGGTGACGCTAGCGAAATCTGCGTTACATTACACCGCTACCATACCGACGGACCCAAGCCGTGCAGCCGTCAAATCATTTTGTACAATGAATGACGGCGTTTGTATCTCAACGCGTCAAGGAGCGATTGCAGTCCACCAGTGGGCTTCTGATGTTTTACGGTTGGGTATTCATGCAGCAAATGAACTACATTGCAAATACCTATAATCTGGGAGGTGGGGTAAACCGTGCTGATGTGAAGAAGAACGTCTTCATGCAGAATACCTGTACGACATTCAGGATATTATCTTGGGCACCTATGGAGGCGAGTGTGCAAATGACGCAACGGGGACAAAGCTTGGTGCTGCGTGCAGCTGTAACCAAGGAGGGCACTACGTGGCCATTGTGTATCATTCAATTCCTGTCAGTTTCAGCCATCTTGATTCAATGGTCGCTCTTCAGGTGAATTGTTGGATGGAAACGGTCAGTACTTCTTCCCCAACAAACCCTGCTATACGAACCAGAATGTGCAGGGAGGCCCCAGTGCCATTTATGGAGCTGCTGTTGTGATTCAGAGTGATGCACAACTGGCGTCTGTGGGCACTGCGATGGGACTTGCCCTTGTGGAGGCTGCGAAGGGCTCGACGTATGGACAGACGTCACCACTTGCCTTCTCAGCACCGTCTGCTGCACTGACTGCAGCGACTGCAGCGGATGCTGCGACTGCTGTGAGTTCTCAGGCGAATAAGACGACATTGTCTGTTGTGTTTGGACCTGTTGCTGCACCCTTCACACCCTCTGCGATGAGCGACTACTTCTTTGTGGAGCCGATTGTGTCACCTCCTGTGTTGGACAATGACCCATCCCCGAATGCAATGTTTGTGTCTGCGACGCTTCGCCAGCAAATCAACGTTGCTGCGAGCTACTTGGGTACCCTTGCGAAGCAGAAGGCCTCTAGCGTAACTGGTGGCGTTCATGCACGAGTTCGTACTAACAATGATGATGGAATCTTGAATGTTGTCTCTCAGTCATTGGGCTACTTTGGTGCACCTGCAGTCAACTGTAAGCTGGTGTTGGTGCTACCGTGTCGATTGTTGAGACGATCCCGACGACTGGCTACACCTTTGTGTTTGGGCTGCAGCCCAGTGACATTGCACCGCTTCGTACCTTCTTGACTGCGAACACCAACGCCAACGTGATCATCTCCTTTGATGAGTTGACGCTGTACTACTCGTCGTTCACGTCTGCCTTTGGTACGACTGCGGCACCCTTCATGTCCCAGGTGCTGTTTGCGACGAACATGCCGTCGTGGAGTGATGCTTCCTCCACTGGGACGATCTTTCAGAAGTTTGTGTCGAATATGGGTGCGAGTGCCTGCTCTCCTGCTGCGATGCGTGCGTTTGTTGGTGCGATGGCGTTGAACCAGATCACTGCCAAGTCGAACAGCATCAGCTCCGCTTCGTTGCCTCGTGCCCTGTACAACCTTGTGTCTGTCACCACTGGGGGGATGTCCTTTGGTCCGTATTCCAAGGACAAGATTGTTTTTCCGAAGAACTCCCTGGTGACTGCACCTGTGAATTATGGTGCTCGTGATGTGTCTCTGTGGTCCTACACGCGTGTGGTGACACCTGCTACTACACTTGTTGCCCAGCCTCAAACCCTGGCAGTTGTGTACGGTACGCCTATCCCTGCAGCTGATCTTGTGACGACGACGACAACCACAACAGCCACCCCTACACCTCGACAACGACAACGACGACGACGACGACCACAACCACCCTTCCACCGTGCAAACTTGTGCCACCGACAACCGTCACTTCCGACGAAATTTGTTCCCCAACGACGACGACGACGCGTGCTGCCACTGACGACAGTGGCTCGTCATCCCATGCGTGGAAGTATGTGGTGCTTGCTTTGTTGGCTCTTCTACTTGTTGCTGCCGTGCTGTTTGCTGTGCACCTGTGCTGCGCTGTGCTTCCTTGCTTTGGTGGTGAGCCCATGCACTGTGCACCTGTGGACTGTGATGCGGCCACGACTGTTGTGTTTGTGGAGGTTGAGAAGTGGTCTGAAGTGCAGCGTGCGGTGCCTGATGCATGTGCGGAGTGTGTTGCTGAGTACCGCCGCCTTGTGCGCCGTCTTATTGAGAAGCATGACTGCTACGAGTGTGGGTCGTGGATGGATGCCTTCATGGTTGTGTCCCGCCGTCCTGACAGTGCACTGAAGTTTGCTGCTGCCCTGCAGAAGGAGCTGGATGGGATGCATGGACCTGCTGTGGATGCTGTGGATGCTGCGTACGCTGGGCTTGGGCTGCCGTCATCTGGATCTGTGCGTGGGCTGCGTGTTCGTGTTGGTGTGCACACGGATGTTGTGGACATTGCGTACGACGTGGACACGGACCACTATGAGTACCGTGGGAGTGGCTGTGTTGCTGCACTGCGGACTGAGCGACTTGCGCACGGTGGGCAGGTGCTTGTGACTGGAGCGACGTGTGAAGCGCTGACGGAGAAGCAGCTTGCAAGTGTGAGTGCTGTGTCTGTGGGCACTCAGTCCTTTGAAGAGTACGATGAGCCTGTGCTGCTGTTTGAGCTTGTGGTGCTTCCGCACCGTGAGTTTGGCTCTGTGCACCCGAATCCTGTTCCGCTTGCGTGTGGTGAGCGGCTTCTGACGATGTGTGTGGATGGAGAGAAGCGTGGGACCACGGATGATGTTGCGCTTGCTGTGGAGGTGCTTGCACTGTCGCATGATGGGTTTCCGTGGGCAGAGCGTGTGCAGCTGCTTCGCTGGAGCTGCGAGCAGTGTGGACTCCGTGTACCACCCCATGCGACTGGAGTGAGTAACCGTGGCTATGAGGCCATTCTGTTGCGGTTGCTTGCAGAGTACAGCTGCTCATGTGGTATCTCGTTTAGTAGTAGTGTGAAGGGGCTCCTAAAGGAAGTTTCATTGTAAATATGCCCCCGAGTGCATGTAAGTAGGTGAGTATGCTGATGAGCGATGAGGGTTTCTGGAGCGAATGTGGTGTTGTTTCGAAAGAATTGCACACCTTTTGATGGAGCAGCGTGTGGCTATTTTGTGTGTCGATCAATATTGTCACACAGCAAATGCTCTTGTTAGTGTTGTTGATGAGTGCCGATTGTGTGGTGTCCGCAGAAAGTGCATGACCGAATGATTGCTGTGTTGTGTAGGGTTTTTTTTTTTTGTTGTTGTGTGTTGAGAAGCAATGATTTCAATGTTTTTCCGTTTGATGTTTTGTCCTTTTGAAAAAAATTCAGTTTGAGTGAGTTGTGTTTTTTAATATTTGTACCTTTCTTTGTGTCATGACGTATGCTTTGGGTTCCTTGTATGGCGGTTGTTTCTTCAAGAGGTCTTTGTTTTTGCATCTTTGCCGACTTTGCCTTCGCGTTCCTGCTTGTTTGTAGGAGGTGTTGTTGATGGAGAGTGTGGGACACTTGTTCCAGTCCGTCCCAACGGCTCCCTGCGTTCCTCTTGCTGGTCCTTCATGATATGGGTACGATGATTTGGTACAAGGTGGATGACATGACGCATGTTTGTCATTCTGTTAACATCATGGATAGCACAATGTTTTATGAGCGTTGATGCCTTTGTTTCTTCTCTTGCTTTACCTTTTTCCTTGTTTCTTCTAGAGTCTTTCTTGTGCGCTTCTGTTGAGACGCGGCGAGGGGCACCAGTGCCTGCTGATTTCCGTAACCTCAGCCCTGGTTGATTGAACTGTCTTTGTTTCTTTTGCATTGGTAACTTTGTTTTGACGTGCATATGTGTTTGTGATGCAATTGTTTATGAAATTCTTTTATTTCACCGTGACGGTGTATTTGGAGGTTGAGAGGGGCACGTTGATGCTGACAGCTGCCTGCGGGACATGAGCAGTAAGCCATCCACATGTCCCACCCCACCCTCTGCACACGCACATTGGTTGAACTGAGCATCGCTCTTTTTTTTGATCTCGGTCAAGTAATACCTTTTTGTTTCTTGGGAGTAACACGTCACATCCCACTTTGCATCATTCCCTCCCCCAATCTCTCTCTCTGTTTCTGAGTCCAATTGCGCGCGTTTGGTATAATTGATTGTTGCCACAATAGAATAACTTGGCAAACACCAACGTACTCCCCTTTGCGCTGCCGCAGGATGGATGTTTTTTGTTTTCTTCGAAGGTGGGTTCCCAATAGCATGACAGCGTACATGGGTTCATTTATGTACGTAGTTGCCGATGATGCTCGGGTGTGTTTGCGGGAATATGGAGCAGTAGCCCTGCACAAGTACACGAGGTGCTCAGTGAGGTCACCTTCTACTGTACCACGTGGCAGGCTACCAGCCTTTGACTGCAGTTGGTGTGCATAGCCTCTACCACATCATCCCACTTATGCACGCTCTCATAACCAGGCGCGCAGAGAACCCGCATTGAGCTTCGAAGACGTTTCTTCATTGACATTTGCTGCCGTTGAGGCCAGCTTGGAACTTTCGGACACTTGCTCTCATCCCCACTACACACGTCCGAAGCCTGTCGGACCTCATGTTTCATCACACTTCTTCTTTCTCACCCCCTCTTTGTACCTCTCGTGTTTATCTTGTGTAGTTGACGACAATCTACCCACGACTTCTTGTTGGCTTTGATTACCAAGCATCTCTCTCTTCTCTCTTTATACATCTCAGATTGAGTACCCTCCACTGCTGTGATTGACGTGACCCCTTGCGTACACTTCCAGTTGCGTGTACTGACCCTTGGTGTTGTACCTGAGTCCCCAACACATGAGGATGAGGCACCAGCCGCTGCTGTTGCAGCTTCTCCTCCTTGGTGTGTGCCTGTGTGTACCTCTGGTGCATGGCGTTGTGATGATGGAGGCTGTGTTGGGGGATTCCACCAACCCAGACGCACCCTTCATCTCGCTTGGGTGGCAGGCAGCGGCGAAGAGCCTGAACAGCCAAAACAGCGCTGCAAGTATCACCAGCAGTACGGTGAGTTTCCATAAGCAATCGCTTCCTTCTGTCGGCCAGAGCATTGTGGACGCGGTGAATTCTGCAAGTGCACTGATGGTGTTTGGTCTGTATGACGATGATGCAACACAGGCTGTGATGCAGAGCACTGCCTTCAGTGATGCGAACCTTGTGCTGTTTGGTCCCTACACGCAGTCGACGGGAGTACGGACGTGGAGCGACAACGTGTACTTCATGACATGTGATCCCATGATGGAGCTGATCTCATTGATGAACTGGATGTTTGCAAGCAATTCTGGGGAAATGTGAGGTATGGAAATGTTGGCTTCATGTACCTGAATGGTGGCGTGTACGATGGCACACTTCAGACATTGCTGACGAATCAGCTGCTGATGCTCGGGCTCCGTGCACCTGTTGTGTATAATGAGCCCGTTGCCAGTACCTTCAGTACCGATATCTTCAATGGGTACATGGCGTTGCAGCCGTCGTGTATGTTTCTCTTTGGTGCCCGTGGTACCCACACGACATCCTTCTTCACTGCCCTCATCCAGAATAGCTTCGTGATGGATGCATCGAACAGCTTCTACATCATGATGCCCTTTGCGTTGATGTACTCCACTACAGCTGCGTACCAGAGCACTGTACCTGGAGGAGCAGCGGATGTGGTGGATGTTTCTCAGCTGCGATACACAGCTCCGGTGCCGTCGCCAACTGACCCATCCCGTGCAGCTGCTGCAAAGTTTCAGGCAGACATGAATGCGATTGATCCGCTACTGAAACCTTGGACATTGATTACAACCAGCGGCTATCTAATGTACTATGGGTGGCTCATTATGCAGCAAATGAACTACATTGCGCAAACCTATAATCTGGGAGGTGGGCTTAATTACGCGGATGTGAAGAAGAACGTCTTTATGCAAAACCTTTATAACATTCAGGATATTGTTCTTGGAACCTATGGAGGGGAGTGTTCAATGACAGTATTACCGCGACGAAGCTTGGTGCTGCGTGCAGCTGCAACCAAGGAGGACATTATGCGGCCATTATCAAAGTTTCGCGTATTACCGAGCCCGCTACTACCGGGCGAGTGTCAGGCGTCTATTTAGCGGGTAATGGTGAGTACTTCTTCCCCAACAAGCCATGCTACACGAACCAGAACGTGCAGGGTGGCCCCAGTGCCATTTATGGAGCTGCTGTTGTGATTCAGAGTGATGCACAACTGGCGTCTGTGGGCACTGCGATGGGACTTGCCCTTGTGGAGGCTGCGAAGGGCTCGACGTATGGACAGACGTCACCACTTGCCTTCTCAGCACCGTCTGCTGCACTGACTGCAGCGACTGCAGCGGATGCTGCGACTGCTGTGAGCTCTCAGGCGAATAAGACGACATTGTCTGTTGTGTTTGGACCTGTTGCGGCACCCTTCACACCCTCTGCGATGAGCGACTACTTCTTTGTGGAGCCGATTGTGTCACCTCCTGTGTTGGACAATGACCCATCCCCGAATGCAATGTATGTGTCTGCGACGCTTCGCCAGCAAATCAACATTGCTGCGAGCTACTTGGGTACACTTGCGAAGCAGAAGGCCTCTAGCGTAACTGGTGGCGTTCATGCACGAGTTCGTACAAACAATGATGATGGAATCTTGAATGCTGTGAAGCAGTCATTGGGCTACTATGGTGTACCTGCGTCGAGTGCAACTGGAGTTGGTGCAACGGTTTCCTTCATTGAGACGATCCCGACGACTGGCTACACCTTTGTGTTTGGGCTGCAGCCCAGTGACATTGCACCGCTTCGTACCTTCTTGACTGCGAACACCAACGCCAACGTGATCATCTCCTTTGATGAGTTGACGCTGTACTACTCGTCGTTCACGTCTGCCTTTGGTACGACTGCGGCACCCTTCATGTCCCAGGTGCTGTTTGCGACGAACATGCCGTCGTGGAGTGATGCTTCCCACTGGGACCATCTTTCAGAAGTTTTGTGTCGAATATGGGTGCAGTGCCTGCTACTCCTGCCGCGATGCGTGCTTTTGTTGGTGCGATGGCGTTGAACCAGATCACTGCCAAGTCGAACAGCATCAGCTCCGCTTCGTTGCCTCGTGCCCTGTACAATCTTGTGTCTGTTACCACCGGGGGGATGTCCTTTGGTCCGTACTCCGAAGTCAGCCTGTTACTTCCGCAGAACTCCCAGTGACTGCACCTGTGAACTACGGTGCTCGGTGATGTGCTCTGTGGTCCTACACGCGTGTGGTGAGCCCTCGCTACTCCACTTGTTGCCGAGCCTCAAACCCTGGCAGTTGTGTACGGTGCGCCTATTGCAACTATGTTGTGACGACGACGACAACCACAACAGCCACCCCGTGACCTCGACAACGACAACGACGACGACGACGACCACAACCACCCTTCCACCGTGCAAACTTGTGCCACCGACAACCTTAATTCCGACGAAATTTGTTCCACGACGACGACGACGACGTGTTGCCACTGACGAGCCCGGTGGCGTCCCCCATTGCGTGGAAGTATGTGGTGCTTGCTTTGTTGGCTCTTCTACTTGTTGCTGCCGTGCTGTTTGCTGTGCACCTGTGCTGCGCTGTGCTTCCTTGCTTTGGTGGTGAGCCCATGCACTGTGCACCTGTGGACTGTGATGCCGCCACGACTGTTGTGTTTGTGGAGGTTGAGAAGTGGTCTGACGTGCAGCGTGCGGTGCCTGATGCATGTGTGGAGTGTGTTGCTGAGTACCGCCGCCTTGTGCGCCGTCTTGTTGAGAAGCATGACTGCTACGAGTGTGGGTCGTGGATGGATGCCTTCATGGTTGTGTCCCGCCGTCCTGACAGTGCACTGAAGTTTGCTGCTGCCCTGCAGAAGGAGTTGGATGGGATGCATGGACCTGCTGTGGATGCTGTGGATGCTGCGTACGCTGGGCTTGGGTTGCCGTCGTCTGGATCTGTGCGTGGGCTGCGTGTTCGTGTTGGTGTGCACACGGATGTTGTGGACATTGCGTACGACGTGGACACGGACCACTATGAGTACCGTGGGAGTGGCTGTGTTGCTGCACTGCGGACTGAGCGACTTGCGCACGGTGGGCAGGTGCTTGTGACTGGAGCGACGTGTGAAGCGCTGACGGAGAAGCAGCTTGCAAGTGTACGTGTGCTGTGTCTGTGGGCACTCAGTCCTTTGAAGAGTACGATGAGCCTGTGCTGCTGTTTGAGCTTGTGGTGCTTCCGCACCGTGAGTTTGGCTCTGTGCACCGAATCCTGTTCCTCTTGCGTGTGGTGAGCGGCTTCTGACGATGTGTGTGGATGGAGAGAAGCGTGGGACCACGGATGATGTTGCGCTTGCTGTGGAGGTGCTTGCACTGTCGCATGATGGGTTTCCGTGGGCAGAGCGTGTGCAGCTGCTTCGCTGGAGCTGCGAGCAGTGTGGACTCCGTGTCCACCCCATGCGACTGGAGTGAGTAACCGTGGCTATGAGGCTATTCTGTTGTGGTTGCTTACAGAGTACACACGCCCGTACCACCCTGCTGATTCGAAGTTGGATGAAGGTTAGTAGGAGACACCAGCGTCGCGTGTGGATGTTTTTGGTAAATTGATGATGTTTCCCCGTGCTTTCGTTTGTATTTTTTTCCTGTCTTATTATGTTGAAGGTAGTGCTTTTGTCACATCAGATTTGATGTTTTTTATTTGAGTGGTCTTTTGGTTTAGAGGTGGTCTGCTCGTTGCACTTTCTGTTGATAGTTTATGACTTAGGCAGGGTCGGTGGGTGTGTTTTCCATTGTTGTTTGGATGGGAGGGTGTTGTTTGGTGAAACTCTGATTGGTGTGGTTTCGCTCTTGTAGCCTTTTTTGTTGAATACAGAGACTTTTTTATTGTGTTGATTTTTCTTGCATGTGCACTTTCGTTGACACAGTTGCAATTTATGCAACGTTGGTACCACCTTTCTGAACATTTGTTTTATATGACAATTGTGCTGAGTGATTTGTGTTGGATGCTTTTGGTAGGATATCATTCTGTTCTTTTGTTGCGAGCGCGAACGAGGTTTTTATGTTCTTATGCAGGGGCACACGAATTGTTTTTCGTGACGGCCACCCCCTGTGGTGCTGTTTTGTGGACTCAGTGGAGATGACTGGATGTACTTCGATCCTTGTAGCATCCTCGCAAATTGCTATTTGCTGTAATGTTTGGCAAGCGGTTGAACTCACGTTGGAGAGTTGCCTTTTGGCTGAATCGATTTCAAAACTTGTCGAGTTGCTCACTTCTTGTGTTGCCGCCATTGTTCTTTGTTCGTTCTTTTCCGCGTTGTGCTGTGTTGTCGACTTTTATGTGCTTCAATTAGGACGCAAGCTGGTGTGTAGGTTTGCGTACGTATCTGGAGGTGCTTTGATGTCAGTGACATCAACACCATGTGTGTGTGTGTGTGTGTGTGTGTGTCTGCCGCTGTGAAGCTGCAAGCCGTTGACCAACGACTCCCGGCACGTGAATACCAAGCTCTGCTTGGACGAGATGGTTGCATTTCCACGGGTGCTTGTCGTGTACCGACACGTCAACTTGCTCTTCTGTACGCCGTAGCAGCGGCAGCACCCCACAACACCAACTCGCAACCTGCTTCTGCATTGTGTGCATGCTCCTCACTTAGTTTTCATGGTACCACACATTGTAGCGTATGCTACCACTTCTTCTTTCACTCCCTCTTTATACCTCTCGTGTTTGCTTGTGTATCTTGTGTAGTTGACGACAGTCTACCCACGACTTCTTGTTGGCTTTGATTCCCCCAAGCATCTCTTTCCCTGTATACATCTCCGATTGACTACCCACCACACTTGCTGTGCTGACGTGACCCCTTGCGTACACTTCCAGTTGCGTGTAACCTGATTGTTGTACCTGAGGTCCCCAACATCATGAAGATGAGGCACCTGGTGCTGCTGTTGCAGCTTCTTGTGCTGTTTGCCAATTTGTTGTGAAGCAGAGTTTGTTCCGCTGCCGCCCATGGTGTTCTTGGAGGCGAGGTTGTCGGACTCAACCGATGGAGAACTTCCCTTTTTTGCTCTTGGTTTGCAGGCTGGACTGATTGATGTTCGTGGAACTAGCATGATTGATGTTACAATCAGTACGGCGAACATCAGAAGAAATGCAGCTAATATTGGCCAGAGCATTGTGAATGCGGTAAAATCTGCGAATGCAATATTGGTGTTTGGTCTGTATGATGATGATGCAACACAGGCTGTGATGCAGAGCACTGCCTTCAGTGATGCGAACCTTGTGCTGTTTGGTCCTTTACACGCAGTCAACTGGAGTACGCCGTTGGAGCGACAACGTGTACTTCATGGCGTGTGATCCATGATGGAGCTGATTTCATTGATGAACTGGTTTGTCTGGAAGGGTACACAGGATAAAGGCATTTCCTTTGGCAACATTGGTTGGATGTTCCTCCGTGGTGGTGTGTTCGATGACACGCTGCCGTCACTCTTTGCGAATCAATTACGAGTGCTAGGCTTACGGCAGCCGTATGTGTATGAGCAGCCGTTAGAAAGTTTGTTTAGCATTGTGACATTCAATGCGTACATGGCGTCGAAGCCGACTTGTATGTTTCTGATGGGCGCGCGTGGTGTTCACACGACTGCTTTCTTCAAGGCACTTGTCCAAAACACGCACGTGGGGGACACATTGAAGAGCTTCTACATCATGATGCCGTTTGCTTTGATGCATTCAACAGTGGCTGCGTATCAAAAGCTGGATTCTGCATATGTTTTGAATGTCGCGTTCCTGCGCTACGGTGCACCTCTACCGACTCCAGTGGATAGCACACGTGGTGCATCTGCCCATTTTCAGAGATGCCTTGAAGATTGACTCGAGCCATACGATTCCCGTGTTGACCACCACGGGAGGTTATATGATGTACTATGGGTGGCTCGTGATGCAGCAAGTATTCTTCATTGCGAGAAATCACAATTTGGGAAATAGTCCTCACCCCTTTGATCTTCAGAGGAGCGTGTATCAGCAAATCTTTTACCAATTTGAGGATATTGTGTTGGGAACGTACGCGCACGAGTGTGTCAATGAAGCACTTGCCTTGAAGCTCGGTGGCGCCTGCAAGTGTAACCAAGGAGGACTACAATGCCGTTGTCGGTCTTGAGGGGGAACCTGTGGTTTCGGCCACAGGAATGAACTTTGGCTATTCCATTGTTAGGGAAAGTGAAGACTTTTCCCACCCAAACGGTGCTACACAGATCCAGAATGTGCAGGGAGGCCACACTGTCATTATGGGGGCTGCTGTTGCTGTTCAGAATGATGTGGATTTGGCTTCTACGGGTACGGCGGTGGGGCTTGCTCTTGTGGAGGCTGCGAACGTGTCGACGTATGGACTGAAGTCACCTATTTCTTTTGCTGTACCCTCTTCTGCAGTGACTGCAGCGACTTCGAGGATACTATAGATGCTGTACTGACACAAACGCGAGCGACGACGTTGTCTGTGTTGTTTGGACCTGTTGCTGCACCCTTCACACCCTCTGCGATGAGCGACTACTTCTTCGTGGATCCGATTACCTGGCCAGTGCTAGATCATGACTCCTCACCAAATGTGATGCACGTATCTGCGACGCTTCGCCAGCAAATCAACGTTGCTGCGAGCTACTTGGGTACACTTGTGAAGCAGAAGGCCTCTAGTATAACTGGTGGCGTTCATGCGCGTGTTCGTACGGACGACAGCACAAGACTCATTAATGGCCTCAAGGAGGCGCTGGGCTTTTTGGAGTTCCGTTTTCCAGTGAGCGCGCTGTTGGTACCACAGTGTGTATCGTTGACTTCATTCCAACGAGTGGCTACACCTTTGTCTTTGGACTTCGAGCAATGGATGTTGAACCGCTTTTCACATTCTTTGACAAAGAACGTAAAGGCTACTGTTATTATCTCCTTTGATGATTTGACGCTGTGCTACGCCGCCATGACATCTGCCTTTGGAATGAAGCCGTTGCCCTTCATGTCACAGTTGCTCTTTGCGACGAACATGCCGTCATGGACGGAAGGTTCCTCGACTGGCACCATCTTTCAAAGGTTTGTGTCAAATTTGGGTGCGACTGCACGTTCTCCAGCCGCAATGCGCGCCTTTGTTGGTGCGATGGCGTTGGACCAGATCACTGCCAAGTCAAGGAACATCAGCTCCGTGGCGCTTACCCGTGCCTTGAACACCCTTAACTACTTGTCTATTGAGGACATGAAATTGGGGCCCTACTCGGGGTCCAATGTTATTCACCCGACAGGGTGTCCCCTGAATGGTCCCGTAAATTATGGTGGTCGTGATGTGTCTTTGTGGTCTTAACACGTGTGGTGACACCTTCAACTTCACCTGTTGTGGCCCCGCAAACACTGACAGTATACTCCGGAACACCCATCGTTGTGAGTGAGGGACTGACGACAACCACAACTACGACAACAGCCATGCCGACGACTAGAACAACGACCACCACAACGACAACAACAACATCCACTCTCCCCCCATGCCACCTATTGTCGACCACCACAAGAGTTCCGACGAAATCTCCCTCTACAAACACGCCCACACGAACTACAAAATCACCGACAACAGTTGTCGATGATGAGTACGCGTCGAATACATGGGACTATGTGCTGCTTGTGCTCCTCACGCTGTTACTTGTGGCTGCCGTGCTGTTTGCTGTGCACCTGTGCTGCGCTGTCCTTCCTTGCTTTGGTGGTGAGCCCATGCACTGTGCACCTGTGGACTGTGATGCCGCCACGACTGTTGTGTTTGTGGAGGTTGAGAAGTGGTCTGAAGTGCAGCGTGCGGTGCCTGATGGATGTGCGGAGTGTGTTGCTGAGTACCGCCGCCTTGTGCGCCGTCTTATTGAGAAGCATGACTGCTACGAGTGTGGGTCGTGGATGGATGCCTTCATGGTTGTGTCCCGCCGTCCTGACAGTGCACTGAAGTTTGCTGCTGCCCTGCAGAAGGAGCTGGATGGGATGCATGGACCTGCTGTGGATGCTGTGGATGCTGCGTACAGCAGCCTTGGTCTTTCGTTGGGGTCTGTACGCGGCATGCGTGTTCGTGTTGGTGTGCACACGGATGTTGTGGACATTGCGTACGACGTGGACACGGATCACTATGAGTACCGTGGGAGTGGCTGTGTTGCTGCACTGCGGACTGAGCGACTTGCGCACGGTGGGCAGGTGCTTGTGACTGGAGCGACGTGTGAAGCGCTGACGGAGAAGCAGCTTGCAAGTGTGAGTGCTGTGTCTGTGGGCACTCAGTCCTTTGACGAGTGCGATGAGCCTGTACCGCTGTTTGAGCTTGTTGGTGCTTCCGCACCGTGAGTTTGGCTCTGTGCACCCGAATCCTGTTCCTCTTGCGTGTGGTGAGCGGCTGCTGACGATGTGTGTGGATGGAGAGAAGCGTGGGACCACGGATGATGTTGCGCTTGCTGTGGAGGTGCTTGCACTGTCGCATGATGGGTTTCCGTGGGCAGAGCGTGTGCAGCTGCTTCGCTGGAGCTGTGAGCAGTGTGGACTCCGTTGTACCACCCCATGCAACTGGAGTGAGTAACCGTGGCTATGAGGCCATTCTGTTGCAGTTGCTTGCAGAGTACAGCTGCTCATGTGGCAGTTCTTGTGTGGTGTTGTAAAGGGTGTGAATGAAATCTAAGATGAAGGGCAGTCGTATGATGGTCTGTGTTGATGTCTGGAAGTGATGTGGAGGCTCATGCTTGTTTTGTTTACGTGTCTCGTTGTCGTGTTGAGGGGCAATGATGTGTGACGTGCTATGTTGCTTTGGAGATTTGAAGAGAGTGAACGAGTGTAGGCTTTTGATTTGTATTTGTTCATTTTAGGTCTGAATCAATGGTTTGCATTCCTGTTGATTATCGCGACGGTGGCTTTTCCCTTTTTGTGCGTTGTTATTGTTGGGTGACGTGTTTTATCTTCATATTTCGGGAGGCATTCTTGGTGTACTCTTGCAGTATTGAATCATTGTGACGGTAGGGATTAAATGGCGCTGGATTGGGAATTTGGCTTTTTTTTGAGTACCAGGATGATGCTCAGCTTAATTATGGTGTGAGGCGTACGCTTGACCACTCCCGAAGGACCAGAGAGTTGATCGCTTTATTGATGCACGCCATCAGAGCAGCGTGTTTTGAGGGATGCCCTTAGGACCAATCTCCGTTGGGGTGACGGAGTATGGATGGTCAATGTAACAGAAATCGTAAGTGTTGTGGGTGATTTCATCTGCGGTAAGACTTACGGAGGAGCTGTTGTTGATGGAGAGTGTGGGACACTTGTTCCGGTCCCTCCCAACGGCTCCCTGCGTTCCTCTTGCTGGTCCTTCATGATATGTGTACGATGATTGGTACAGGGTGGATGACATGACGCATGTTTGTCATTCCGTTAACATCATGGATAGCACAATGTTTTATGAGCGTTGATGCCTTTGTTTCTTCTCTTGCTCTACCTTTCTCCTTGTTTCTTCTAGAGTCTTTCTTGTGCGCTTCTGTTGAGACGCGGCGAGGGGCACCAGTGCCTGCTGATTTCCGTAACCTCGGCCCTGGTTGATTGAACTGTCTTTTGTTTCTTTTGCATTGATAACTTTGTTTTTGACGTGCATATGTGTTTGTGATGCAATTGTTTATGAAATTCTTTTATTTCACCGTGACGGTGTATTTGGAGGTTGAGAGGGGGGCACGTTGATGCTGACAGCTGCCTGCGGGACATGAGCAGTAATGCCATCCACATGTCCCCCATCCTCTGCACACGCACATTGGTTGAACTGAGCATCGCTCTTTCTTTTGATCTCGGTCAAGTAATACCTTTTTGTTTCTTGGGGGTAACACGCCACACCCCACTTTGCATCATTCCCTCCCCCAACCTCTCTCTCTCTGTTTCTGAGTCCAATAGCGCGTGTTTGGTGTAATTGATTGTTGCCACAATAGAATAACGTGGCAAACACCAACGTACTCCCCCTTTGCGCTGCCGCAGGATGGACGTTTTTTTTGTTTTCTTCGAAGGTGGGTTCCCAATAGCATGACAGCGTACATGGGTTCATTTATGTACGTAATTGCTGATGATGGTCGGGTGTGTTTGCGGGAATATGGAGCAGTAACCCTGCACAAGTACACGAGGTGCTCAGTGAGGTCACCTTCTGCTGTACCTCGTGGCAGGCTACCAGCCTTTGACTGCAATTGGTGTGCATAGCTTCTACCACATCATCCCACTTATGCACGCTCTCATAACCAGGCGCGCAGAGAACCCGCATTGAGCTTCGAAGACGTTTGTTCATTGACATTTGCTGCCGTTCAGGCCAGCTTGGAACTTTCGGACACTTGCTCTCATCCCCACTACACACGTCCGAAGCCTTCGGAGCCTCATGTTTCATCACACTTCTTCTTTCTCACTCCCTCTTTGTACCCTCTCGTGTTTATCTTGTGTAGTTGACGACAAGCTTCCCACGACTTCCTGTTGGCTTTGATTCCCCAAAGCATCTCTCTCTCTCTGTACACATCTCAGATTGACTACCCACCACACTTGCTGTGCTGTGATTGACGTGACCCCTTGCGTACACTTCCAGTTGCGTGTACTGACCCTTGGTGTTGTACCTGAATCCCCAACACATCAGTATGAGGCACCTGCTGCTGCTGTTGCAGCTTCTCCTCCTTGGTGTGTGCCTGTGTGTACCTTTGGTGCATGGCGTTGTGATGATGGAGGCTGTGTTGGTTTATCCGACGGATACTGACGCACCCTTCATCTCGCTTGGGTGGCAGGCAGCAGCCATGAGCTTGAACAGCCACAGCGCTGCAGGTATCACCAGCAGTACGGTGAGATTTCAAAGGACACCTTCTGTACTTGGTCAGAGCATTGTGGCCGCGGTTAATTCTGCGAATGCACTGATGGTGTTTGGTTTGTACGATGATGATGCAACCCAGGCTGTGATGCAGAGCACTGCCTTCAGTAATGCGAACCTTGTGCTGTTTGGTCCCTACACGCAGTCGACTGGAGTACGGACGTGGAGCGACAACGTGTATTTCATGACGTGCGACCCCATGATGGAGCTGATCTCACTGATTAACTGGATGTTTGCAAGCAATTCTGCGGGAAATGTGAGGTATGGAAATGTTGGCTTCATGTACCTGAATGGTGGCGTGTACGATGGCACACTTCAGACATTGCTGACGAATCAGCTGCTCATGGTGGGGCTCCGTGCACCTGTTGTGTATATTGAGCCCGTTGCCAGTACCTTCAGTACCGATATCTTCAATGCGTACATGGCATTACAGCCGTCGTGTATGTTTCTCTTTGGTGCCCGTGGTACCCACACAACGTCCTTCTTCACTGCCCTCATCCAGAATAGCTTCGTGATGGATGCATCGAACAGCTTCTACATCATGATGCCCTTTGCGTTGATGTACTCCACATCAAACTCATACCAGACACTGTACCTGAGCAGTATCAGTAGTGTCGTGAGCCACAGTAATCTCCGCTATAGCTCTCCGCTACCTACCATTTTGGACGGTACCCGTGCAGCCGCGAATCAATTTACGAGCGACATGAATTCTTTTGATAATCAACTTGTTGCTGCTGGCGCGTTAAGTTCGACGAGTGGGCTTCTGATGTTTTACGGTTGGGTATTCATGCAGCAAATGAACTATATTGCGCAAACCTACAATCTGGGAGGTGGGCTCAATTACGCCGATGTGAAGAAGAACGTCTTTGCACAAAACCTTTATAACATTCAGGATATTGTGCTTGGCACCTAT
>JAEIFX010000264.1:0-10236 GCA_018904325.1 Drosophila murphyi
GCTGTTACGCTACAAGAAGGCGTGTGTAGGGGCTCTCCACCTGACCGTATTGGATGGCCATCAGCTCCTTGAACAACCGCAGCGTGATGCTGTCTGACTGTCCACAGGGGACCTCCATGAGCTCATCCTTGTAGAGCAGCTGCTTAATGGGCGAAACAACCGCCGCGGTACCGCAGCCGAAGCACTCCG
The DNA here is from genome assembly GCA_018904325.1 of Drosophila murphyi. Classification (NCBI taxonomy): domain Eukaryota; kingdom Metazoa; phylum Arthropoda; class Insecta; order Diptera; family Drosophilidae; genus Drosophila; species Drosophila murphyi. Next base: position 190 of record JAEIFX010000264.1, read on the forward strand.
TCACGCGACCTTCCTTCAGAGCATCCACGAGCTCCTGGATGTAGAAGATGCGCTCGGAGACTTCAAACTCGCCCCAACCCTTGGCAATCGCCAACATCGTGTTGCGCGTCACACCAGGCAGCACCGTACCGTCCAGTGGGGCGGTGATGAGCTCCTTCTTGCCTTCCTTGGTGGTCCAAAGAACCATAAAGTTCATGGCACCAACCTCCTGGACCTCGTCCTTCGCTCCAAGCCAGAGTACCTGATCGAAGCCCTTCTTCTGAGCCTCAGCCTGCACAAGCAACGGCCCAGCGTAGTTGGCGCCCAGCTTGTTGCCGCCCGTGCCGCCGGGCCACGCGCGCTTCCGCGTCTCCTCCACAATCAGGCGCACTCCATTCAAGGAGGCCGCAGGGTCCTTGGCGGAGGGGTAGTAGGGGCCAACAGGGGAAGCAATGGTGAACAAACGCACCGTGTCAGACGGGGCAGCACTCAAGGAGAGCTCGTCCCAATCGCAGAGGGGCGGAGGTAGAGGGAGTAGCCGTACTCCTTGGGAACGTAGCACTTCTCCAACTTCACAAACTCCTCAAGAAGGGTGAGTAGCTCAGCCTCTTCGAAGCTAGGGAAGCACAAACGCTCCATGCTGGTCTTGAGACGCCTCACGTTGCTGTCTGGGCGGAAGAGGCGAATACGCTGCTCATCCGCGGCAGTCCACGTCTTCTTGCCAGCCTCCGCCTTCTTAATATCCACGTTATCGGCGTAGGCCTTCATTCCCTCAAAGCAGGTGGTTCCATAGTGGAGGCACGAGGTCTGGGGAGGCATGGAGAAGTTCTGGAAGGGCTCAATCCGCGGGGCACCCCACTTGCCCTGTTCGTAGTCGATCACCAGCATGTGGGGGTGAAGATTGTGCCGAACTTGACTCCCTGCAAGGGCTTAGGTTGAGGAGGGTTCTTCACCAACGTCTTTATCACATCCTTCGCCTTGAAGCTCTCACGGAAGAGAGCACACCGACGCATTGTTGTGGAAGTGTGGGTAGGAGGGAGGGGTTGTGTGAAGGTGGACTGAACTACCTCAGTATGTTAATGGAGTCCAAAAATTAGTCAGTTCCCACAAGGAAAAAAAAGTGTTTGTTGTGTACTGAGCAAAACGGTTCGATATGGCTGTATCGTGTACCACTCCGTCCAAGACTACCCTTCTTCGCGTGAGGCTAGGATTGATGGATGGTGGGGGGTAATGGCTGTGGAAATCACACAAAAATAGTCACGTAAAAGCAAATATAGTGCTCCTGCGTTGGGTTTGTGTCAATCTGCCTGTGTATGAAAGTACGTACGTTGGTTGATCAGTCACTGTATACGTATTTGTGTGTCTTTGTCAGCAAGTATGCGATCCCAACGTGTATGGATATACACAGGGGAATGTCTGCGGAGCCTTGCGGTGGGGGGTTGAGGGCGATGAAAGCGAAGACAAGCCAACAAACAAGAAAAAAAAACAAGTCGTCGAGGGCTTTGAGGGGATGGATGTAGATCTTCACACACGCACACACAGACCAAGACAGTAGGAATAGATGAAGAAATGATGATTGAACACTCCACAATGGATATCATTACTAAATGACAGGGGTGTATCTATGCCTACTTGCAGTTGGACTCAATTGAGGGTGATGAATGAAGAGCTTCACTATCCGCGGACGAAGTCAAGCAAGCGGTTGATGATGGGCTTTCGACGATTTGGACCTGGGCTGCTCGGCCGGCCACGGTTGGACGCTCCATGCACGCTTCCTGGAAGCGGACCCTCACCTTCCACACTCACAGAGAACACCGATACCGGAACAATCCACAAAAACATGTAGAAGAGGAGAATGCTAGCTGGGAATGTTTGCATGAGCAACCCAGTACTGGCAATGGCAAAGTACCACCACAGGTTTTCAAGGACCATGCAGAGGGCGGTTGATAGCACTAGAGGATGGGTTAGTCTGGGTAGGAATGGAAACCTGGAGAGGAGCTGCATACACAGGAGGTTGGTACCTATGCTGAAGACGCTGGCCATAAAGCTGAGCCGATCCACAATCATGATGGCCACATGGGCAACCAGGTTGAAGATGATCGCAATCATCAACATACGCTTGGTAAAGGTTGGGTACTCCTCGGCGAAGTCTGAGAAGGATAGAAGCAGGCAGCACAAGGCGGCAGCAAGGATTAGTGTAAAGACAACGATCATCAGCACAGACACCAATCGGAAAGGGCCGTAGTAAAGTATGGGAGATGGAGGAGGAGCTCCCCAGGCATCTGCCCGTCCATTGTAGTAATTGAAGCCTTCTTCGTCTTCGTAGTACCGATCACTATACCGATCCTGATACTGATCCTCATCCATGGTTGGAGAACTACTGCCACAATACTGACTGGCAAAAAGAAGTTGCGTGTGTATGGTTGTTTTCTGACTCTCCGTACCAGCGGATCAAACGACAAGAGGAGGTGCTGATGCTGGGAGTGGGGAGCTAGCCTGTAAAAGCACAACGAAATATGAATACGTGAAGAGGTAGTGTCAAGAGTCTACAAAAAGAGGTGATTTTATTTCCAGTCAAACCATTCTACACTGATGGTCTACGTGGTGGTGTTGTTTGTTGTTAGCTGGCCACGTTGGCCTTAGATGGCATTCATGGGCACCCCACTCTTGGCCAACCTTTAGTCGAATGGAACCCTCACACGTTCACAGGAAGCAGACGGTACGCGCGCACACCCTCTTCACCTCAGTCATACGTGTGTGCATGGTCATGGTGCAGCAACAAAGAAGTTCATGACACACGTCAGCTTGTTGAGGAAGACTCCACAGGGCGAAACACACACTCCACAGAGAGCTTGGTGATGGCGTCGGTGTTTGCGGACTTCTTCTTCCTTGTCTTTCCACTGGTCGTCTGGCTCGCAGAGGCCTCATCCACGACGTTGGTGATGCGGAACGGTCCCGGGGCGGAGCGAGGTGGGCGAATGGCGAGGCAGCGAATGCTACCGGGCTCCGTCACCACAACAACAGACTGGCCGGCGATGACGGGTTCCTCTTCCGGGCACCGAGCCGCCACGATGTGCTCCACCTCATCTGTCTTTGCCTCCTCACCTCGGCTACGCTTCTTACCAGCCTCTTTGGTGCTGCAGGGAAATACTACGCGCATACACTCCGATAGAGGGCAAGCGTGTGCTACGCCCACCAAGATCCCGTGCTGATCCACCTTGGCAACGGTGAAGTCCGCAGTGACCTGAATGTGTACGTCACCGCGATAGTTGGCCTGTCTCGCTGTGCTGGCGTCGTGGCTGATGTTCTGGAGATCCACAACCATGAGGTAGCCCTTCTCGTCGGAGGCGGCGGGGTCCATGGTTGCGGGCCCCTTCTCCCCTCGGTATGCCCGGTGAAGGTATTGACGCAGCACAAGCTTCTCCACAAGAGCCTGTGGGCCAGAAGATGGAGCCTTATCCGAGGCAGCGGGAGTTGGGGTAACGAGAGAGGAGAGGTACTCGCATGGAATGGTCAGCTCCACACGTTTGGTGATGGTGGTGAAATCAGTCAGAGCGGCGCGCTTCATGGCAAAGAAGAGTGGAGGAACAGGGCCCAACATGGGCCGTTTGTTTCCCTTTCCGCGACGCTGCTGCTTCTGCGGAGGCTTGTTTTCGGTGACCTCCTCTGTCATCGTGGAAGCACTGCCAAGCACGTGAGGAGATGGAGTGCGTGTGTAGGCACCCGACTACAACGATGAGGTGACAAAGAAAGATGAGCAGACATATTTGGTGGAATGGTTGCAACCAAGAGCAATGGATGGCAAAAGGTACATGTGTGGAGATGCTGAGAGGTTATCGTGTGGTCAGGCCGTGGTCACAACGTGTGTCAGCAGCACCATCGCACCCTTTGGTTCCTTGGAGTTGGTTGTTATGAAGATGATTGCCAACTTAGCATCAGTCAATCTGGTGAACGTCAATGGAGTCGTGAGGCTGTGATTGCCACGTCTTCAGCTCACAGTTGTAGTACTCCTCCGTGAGTGGGTCAAAGAAGGAGTGAATGTGGAAGCTGTAAAACATGTCGCTCTTATCATCGTACACCCAATCGTGTGCCCCTTGAATCTCCACCCCAAGCTCATCGGCGGTAAGCATCGCTGGGTGCATGGAACCTTCACCCCGACTCACCGCCACGGAGGATGTCTGCCGCTCCACTGGGGTTGCCACCGGGAAGGGTTCGTGCGGTCGGCTATCGGCCAAGATGGAGGGCTCCGCCGTGAAGGGGTCCGTCGCGCCTTTCGCTGCTCCCGCAAAGGTCACATGCAGCGGGTGAGCGGCGTTGCGGTCCTTGTTCTGCCCGCCTGTGGACCCATCCCCATGGAGGCACCTGGAGGCACTTCAATACTTACGATGCGCTGATGGCGCTGATCACCACTGGGATGGCGGGACCGGCGCTCTCCCTGTGCGGCATCGCCATCCCCATCACCATCCCCATGAAGTGGGTTCGGTGAGCGTCGTGAACGTTCCTCACTTGACCTCCGTCCCGAGTGCAGGCGTGGAGAGGTGGAGGATGCGTGCCGTGAACCGCTCAGCTCTAGTGGTCGTACCAAGTTCCCACCACCTTGAACGTTTCGTTTTGGCCTCCGCACAATCTTCTCCGCCTTTGCCCGAATGCTGTACATGTACCCCATGATCCACAAGGTACAAATGAGGTTGGGCCCGTTGAGGATGGTGGCTGCCATGTAGAGGCGATATCCCCAAGCAAGTCGGGCTGTGCAGGAGCCGTCATCGGCGAGGAGCCCACTGGCGGATGGGCAGCTATCAATTGAAGTATCAATGTGATGGGCCCGGCACGCCTCACGATCACAGGAGATGTAGTTGGCAAAGACAATGCAGTCGGCAATGCCAAGGAGCAGGGCAAGGAACAGGTTGAGAGCCTGGAGCTTTAGCGTGCCCAAACGTGTTGGTCGCAAGACGAGGTAGGCGTTCAGGATGAAGGCAACGACGCAGGACAGGAACATGTGGAGGGACATCATGGTCCATAGAAAGCCAACGTAGAGGTGTGCGGTGGAGGAGGAGCGCTGGCAGATGGTGTTTCCAGTGGAGCAGTCAATCACCTCCATCTCTGTGTAGGCGGAGTGGCGGATAGGGCAACGCGGGAGTAGAGCGTTGTGTGTCTCGCATCGTACATAGATGCCAACAGTGCGCTGCAGTTGATTGCCCTCATTGGGGTCATTCACAATCCTCAGGAGAAACCACTCGGAGGTAATGGCGCTGAAGACCAAGCAGCACATGGTGCATAGCGTGAGCACAAGGAGTAAGAGGGAGAAGCGCCACAAGGAGTTCACGGCGTTGTACTTCTGTTGCTTGTAGAGTAGGAAGGCCTCCAATTGAGGGCTGTGTTCTGTACACTTGCCATCTGCATTTCGTGAGAGAGGAGGCCTGGAACTGACGTTGTTGTGGGGCCGACAGGTGAACCGTGGAGAGGCCCATTCGATGATGAATGAGGTAGGAAGCAGGGAAGGACTGCTCCTCGCTGTGTAGGGGGGCGCCAAGATGTGGAGAAGACGCTCCACTCCCAACCTTGCGTTCGTGTAGCCCATCCATCCTTCTGGCAAGATTGATATAATAAGCAGACGAAGCACAGAATCAGCCGTGAGATGTGTGTCAGCGCGTCAAGGGACAGCACCAACCTATGAAGACAATCAATGAACGTGTCCAGCTCAGTACGGCACAGAGCTGCTGACGCACCACGTACTCATGATAGCACCGTACTAGTAGCAGAGAGTCAACAGAATAGAATGAATGATGGCAGCGTGAGTGCGCATATCAGGAATCCGTGGAGCGTCGTACACAAGACATCCATCACAAGAGTACTTCAGGGAAGGGATTCGATGCTCCTGCGGAGCATCGAAAGCAGAGATAGGAATGGAAGAACTGTGAAGAAAATAAAATGGATGTGCCTCCGCCATCACAAGATGGTACGGAGAAATTGAATCTGTTCCTCCACGTCTGATTCTGGGATAGCGGAAAATTGTGCCAATGCCCACGGGTAACGGCTCGTACAGAGTAGCTCCATCAGCCGCAGCCCCCTCCGCGCTCGCGGAGATGGAGTAGATGGTCCAAGTGGTTTTTGCAGACCGGTGCGTCGAAGGCTGATTGGTGTAGGGCAAATTCCGTCATTCGGCCACGCAGCAACGCTGCAACATCGCAGTTTTGGCAATTGCGGCAGACTTCACCGACGATGTGGAGGAGGTCGAGCTGGCTCCAGAGGTCCTGCTCGTATCCACAAGACGCGGTGCCCATCCTCTGTACAGCTCCTTCGAGGCTGTGGTAGAGCAACCTCTCCACGGCAGGTTCAAACACGGCCCAAAAGTGCCGCAGACCCTCCAACACCTCACACAAGAATAGGAACAAACCGGCGTGCCCACAAAGCTGCCCACTCAAGACGATGCGACGTGAAGTCTTTCCCAACATCTCCAGTGGTGGTGGCGGCGGGGTATGAGAGCTCTACCATGCCAAGCAACGCAAGCACTGTGGGGTTGAGCAGAGATAATAGGGCGGCCACGGCTTCACCACCGTAGGCAACCGCTCGTCGTGCTTCCTTCCACGGAATGTGTTGAGACTCTGTCAGAATGTGGTTGAGGAAGGTGCTGCTGTGGTGCAGCTTCTCTTCCATGAAGACGCCGACCTGCGAGAAGCTTGCCCTTGCTTTTGTGTCCCACTCCTGTGATCGCACAAGATGAAGAAGGTAGTCGGGGAATGTGGTCCGAAGGCGCGCCACTTCATCGTGGTGAAGATGAGCCACCTCATTGGGCTGCCACGTTGATGACACACCAACCTGATCGCAGTAATTCGTGGAGGAATTGGTGATAGCCAGAGCTGAGGAGGACGGGAGGTGTGCTGATGAAGTGGGTGGATAAGCTTCTGCTGCATCCACCGATGTGGAGACCGCTGGCCTCTCGTCTGACGGTGAAGGCAAACCACGCAACATTGTCTGTAGAACACTCGGAGGAAGTGCAGCATCCACACAAGGTACACGGCGCACACTCACAGGCACTGGGTCCGTGTCCTTCCACTGCTCTTCTGGAGTGTGCACTGCTGAACCTTCTGCAGCTGGGAACTCGGCAACTTCGTCTTCGTTCTGGTGTGCGGTTGGCGCCCCAGCTTCCTGCATCAGTGTGACAGCGGGCTCCACTTCACGAAGTGCTCGGAGACGTTCGCGCAGTGAATCCATATGATGGACCAGCTCATCTGCACACCGTTCATAGTCGGCGAGCTGGTCCTCCTGCAGTAGCAGTTGATAATGAACCCGTGATAGGATCTCATGCAGGGTTTGCTCCTCCATGAGATCCTGGAAGGTACTCACAGGCGATGCCATCTTCCGTCTCACGAAGTCGCTATGTTTATAGAAACACACAAAAAAACGAAGAATAAGAGTGAAGAGTACAGATCCACGCATCATCTACTGAATCCATCACAGTCACCACAGTAACATTGTGTGCATGAACTAATGTCACAGAACTATTGTATATATTTGGTTGGCCACATGGCACACGTCACTGCTCCACGAGAGTCTATGAGACTCCTGGTCATGGCCTAAACAAATGTCATGAGGATTTCTTCTAAAGCAAGCCTCAGACACACTAGCTCCACTAACGCCACACTACGCGTACCTCGTTCTTCATGCATCAGCCACCACCACCACCACCTCCGTTCATCTTTCCGGCGAACGCGTGGTGGTCGAGATGCACAACGTGGTTCCCGCGCGTACTCAACCACAAGCGGACCCAGTGGTGTGCACCAACTAGGCGTGCTTGGACTAGGAAGGAAGAGAAAGAAGATGCCACACATGGATGCGTCGGAATCGGCACACCCACGCTATTTTTGGATGCGATAAGAACTTCAAGTCAAGAAGCAATACACCACACAGCTGCAAAAAGTGAGCCACATCGGTTGGTGCACCTTCTCATGCGGTTGGGCCATCACCCAAACTCACCGCCACCTCCCACACACACGCACGCACCCACACAATAAAAGAAAGCCTAATGAGTGGTACGCACGTACGTACTATACCACCCTACACACACAGGTGTGCACATCGTTTTTTTGTGTGTTCTTAATCCTCCTTGTGAGGGTAGGAAGCATGGGGTACTGAGCATGCCACCGCTCCTTATCCACCTGTGAGTAGTCCCAGTGCTTCACGCACTCCTTCGCCCACCACACGCGGCGCATCATGGCGGTTTCGTTGGTGCTGCACACGTTGGTGTACCAGAGCGGGGCAAGGGACATACCAATGCAGAAACCCAGAACAGAGAAGCCAGAGAAGGTGGAGAAAAGAACGAAGAACGTATTCTTGCGTCGCATGAGCACATACCATGAGCCTAGAAGGGTGGCGCCGGTGGCCACGGAAGCAGCGAAGGTGAGCTGCCGACGGCGCTGCCTAAACTGCTTTCCCCAGATGCCGCCCTCCTTCTCAAAGCGGAGAAAGTCGCGGGGCCACATCATCGGCAGGTCCGCCACGAGGACCTTTCCTGTGCTGTCTGTCTTGGAGCTCATCCTTCTTCGTGTGTCGCGATGGATATGTTGTTGTGCAGGTACAGCAACCGTTGGCTCAATGAGAAGGAGACCAGTGCTGAAAAATTGGGTTTCGTGAGGAGAACGAGATGGATATGGGTGAGGAGCAGAGTCTCCTGCACACACAACTAGGCAAAAAAAAACGAGATGCTGCACAACACCAAAGACGCAAGAAGAAGGGTGTAGTAGATTCATGGCGGGGGTGGTCATGTAAGAACAAGCACATAGAGCGGCAGATGCACTCATCGTGGCAACGCCAAAAAAAAAGCACTTTTCATGGTGGTACTCATCTCCGGAGGATGAGCGTGCTACTTCGGTCCTGTCTCTCCAAGGAAGAAACAGAAACTCCTGAGTTGAGAGGAGCCTTTGGCTCCACCCCCACCCCCTACGGACGGCTTGAGATGGTTGACGATCACCATCTTTGCTAACCTCCTTTTCACTTAGTTATGAAACAAACAAGATCGTATTCGTTGCATCATGTGTGTGTGTGTGTGTGTGTGCCTGTGTGTTCGCGTGCACCAAGACCAAAATCATCCACACACGCTATGAACACGTTAACGACGGTCGCGTGGGGGGCTGCGGCTGCGGCTATCGCGGCGGCGCTCGTGGCGGCGGCGAGCGGGGCTGCGGCTGCGGCTGTCGCGGCGGTAGCGACGAGGGCTGCTCGAGCGACGACGGCGGCGGCGGTCCTCGTCGGAGTTGGAGCGGCGCCGACGGCGGTCTTCACGGTTGTCATCGCGGCGGCGGTCATCCATGCGGTCATCGAAGCGGCGGCGTGGGGCCATCATACCTCCACGTCCACGGCCGCCACCACCACCACCTCCGCGGCACTCGGCAGCCTTGTGGCCCGGGCGGCCGCAGTTGCGGCACGTCACGACCGCAGCGCGGCAGTTCTGGGCGATGTGGCCCTCCTTGTTGCAGCGGAAGCACAGCTGCTTGGAGCGCACCTCCACCTCGATGCTGCGGTCCTTCAGCATCGAGCCCGTCTTGGTAATGGCCTTCTCCATGCCCTCAGCCGAGTCCAGGGCCGTGAAGCAGATGTTCTTCTCGTCGGAGAGGAACAGGTCCGTGATGGCGCCACAATCGCCAAAGAGAAGACGAACTTCCTCTTCGGTGGTGCCGGCAGGAACGTTCTTCACCACGATACGGAAGACCTGGGGATTGGTGCCTGCCACACGCTTGCGCTCCACATCCACCACCTCGCCGCAAATCGTCGTGCCCGTCATCTTGAGTGCCGCCTCCACCGCCTCATCTGTGGAGAAGCCAACGAAGGCGTAGCCACGGTGGCTGAGGAAGAAGTCGGTGATGGTGCCGCACACCTCAAAGGCTTCACGAATATCCTTCTCCACAGCACCACGGCCAAGCTTGCGCACCACAACCTTGTGCGTCTCGGGGGTGGTGGTATGGGCACCAGGGGCGGCGGCATCGGAGGTGGGCTTCGGTGCGCTGGCCTCCACTCCGTTTGCCACGACCACGTTCACGACGGCGCCATCTTCGTACTCACGTCCATTGAGGA